>VDFB02265794.1:0-27850 GCA_007258455.2 Sequoia sempervirens
TGTAAATGGAATGGAATCTAGAGAAGACTAAATGTGTTGGTTTTCTTACTAACATGTTAGGATTTAGCATTGACATCAAAATATGGAGCAATCTTTGATGCAAGACCTGTAACATAGATGTTTGAGAACTATTAGTTTTGATTTTAGTTTCCACTTGAGGTAATGGTGGTTTCTATTGGCAAGCATTGAATGTTGCAACAAGGCATTGAGAAAGCTGAAGAAGAAATATGACATTGTTGTTAACATTTAGGGGGATGAGCTATTTATTAAAACTAAGATTATTGTTGGTGTTGCCAAAGCTTTACAAGTATCTATTTCCCTTCCAATATCTTTTAAAGCTGCAAAGTTGATTATTTTATGATCTATAAATGTAAGTTGTGGCACCCAATTCAAAGCTATAAGTTTTGTGTTGGACTTCTTTTTAGCTTTCCATTTCCAACCAATGCACACTATCTATATCATGTCAATACTCCTGCTCAAAATGGGTTAATAAATTCATAACAATTAAGAAATTGATAACAATTAAGTATTAACAAGAGAAATCTATTATTAGTTGAAAATTAATTGTCACTTGGATATGCAATAAAAGGATTTCAGGGAAGGGATTGAAGTGATTAAGCCCTAGAGATCAAGAAGTTCAATGTAAGAGACAAGAATGAGTTTTAGGAGGTATGGAGTGGAAAAATATGAGAGAGGAGATAGTCAGGGAACAAAGGAAATGTTGTCCATTTAATAGACAAAGAGGGATGGGGTGATAGAAAGATGATGAAAAAATACAAGCTAAGGGCTAACCACCGAATATTTTAGTGCAAGTGTAACACAATGAGCATGTGGTTTTTGAAGGATTTTGGTTCCCTCTGATGACATATACTTTTTGAATCATGGTTTTAAACTTAAGATTGCCTAGGAATCATATAAAGGCTAGAGTGCTTATGTTAAAATATATCCCAATTCTTGGTACATCTGGGACTAGCATCTTTTAGCGCTTAATCATATTTTATAACTTGCAGTGTAGTCATTATAAATATTGGATTGAATCATATTTAAAAAGAAACAGCTGCATTCTTTATAATACTAAGTTTTGCACACACTATTTATCACTTCTTAGGAGCACATGTAACATAACATCCCTCATATTTTGGACTTCCCAGGGGAGATAATTTAGAAAGAAATTGAGATGTTAGTCTTTACACTTGTTTTATGACATTGATAGAATTACGTTTCTTTCATACATTTTGCATAACTATATTAAAAACTAAGCTCCTCCCTACATAGCATTTATTATAGGTCATTTAGCATCTCATACAAATGCAATAATAAAATTAGCCCAAATGGATTCTTACAAATTGATATATCTCGGTGTTTCCTATATATATATTAGATATCACGATAGATAAAGGTAGTAATATCCTAATAATAAAAGATAAGTTTAAGGACTCTTTACTTTTAAAAAGCAAGGTAAGCAGTAAAAGATATAGAAATCTTTTTAAAGGGAAAGAATATGATATTCTTCTTAATTGCAAGAAAAAATCTTTTCATCTCTTAATTAGAAATGGAGAATAATTTTCTTATTTTTAAACCTTTACAAAACAAGATACCACACTTATATTAAGAGTTATACAAATATATTTAAATAAAAAAATGTTCAAAGCTTAAAAATAAAAAAAATCATTGAAAATATCTATAGAGATATAACAAATATATCTTAAAATAAAATTAAGATATAATTAGAACTATCTTTGTACCTTGCTGCATGCTATAAGTTTTAAGGAAAAAATAAAAGATATTTAAATAAAAAAATAAACTATGAAAGAAAAGGAAAATAGATTCTTAATAATAAAAGAGAACATAACAAATTCTATGACATATATAAATAAAGACATAAAATAAATGATAAATATACTAAAGTTGTATAAATAAAGATATCTTTATAATTTGAGGGAATAAGATCTCTTATATCTTTATATCTTAGCAATCAAAAAATTTAAGATAAGAAAAAAAAAAAAGAATATCACGATAATAGCTTTTTAATTTCTTCTTAAATTAAAAGACACTTATTAACAAAGTTATAATTAAAGCTTGTAATTTAAACAAACTCTATACTTGAAAAACAATAAACTACATGTGATAATATTCCTTGTTGTTATTTATATATAACAAAGGTTTTGAATATATAAAAAATAAAGATAAGTAAAATTATTTAAAATTTATTCGGATATATATATAGAAAAAAAAGTTAAAAACATAGTCTCGGCTTTATAAGATGTAAAGAAAAATACTCATTTAATGATGACAAATAAATGAGATAAAGATCCTAAGAAAAAATAACAGCAGCACTTGCACCTAAAGGAGGTTCAAGAATTACACGGATAGAAAACTATATGTATGTTAAAGAGTATGTGTATGTGTTGGATTAAATAATTAATAATAACTGAATAATGGAATGAAATAAACTTAGAAAAATCTAAAAAAAATCCTTAAGAAGTTAAATATTATCTTATTATGAAATATTTGCATACATAAAACATAAAAGCAATGTGAATGAAAAAGAAAGTTGCATCAAATTGATAAAAAAACACTATAAATGGAAATAGAATGTTCCCATACAGTTGTCAAATCAATATTTATCTAAATTTTATGTAATAAGTGAGATTTTGGAAGATTTTACTTGATATTTTGGAAGCTTTACCATTAAATGGCAATTGAAACTTATTTTTGTGATGAATCCAATGATTTGCAACATGAGACTTTGTTTTTCAAGCTCAAATCTCACACCATATGTAACTCGATAAGCTGTTAAGTGTAAAGATGGAAACAAAGGGAAAGGTCAAATCTTCGGCATCCGGAATAAAAGCAAGAACATAAATGGATCAGGTCAAAGGTATCAGGTCAGATCCGCTTTCCTCTTCCATCATCACGGTTTTCTCACAAAGGATCCGCTTTCGAAAGAGATAAAGATCAAAAGCTCATCGCAAAGGATAAAGGCTGATTGAAGAAGTCTCACGAGAATAAAGTCAGGCGTCAGTCAGCGTCATCAGAAGATCAAAGGAGAGGAAGGAGAGCTAGGAGGAAGGAGGAGAGCGTGAGGTTAGATGAAGAATTTCCATGAGGAACTTAAACTCCAACCTTTGTCACGATTGAGATTTGAGGGGTGGTTATTCATCTCAATGGCTTCATTTAGTTTCCTTTTAAAGAATTTGGTTTTTATGGATAAGATTTGAATGTTTTCAAGATTGATAGGGTGCTTGGTGGAGGATGAGTGGTTGGCTAGGGCAGATTTGAAAACATGCTCATGCTTGACATTAGCATAATGCTCTTTGATTTTGGTTATGAAAGAATGACCTGTTTCACTTATGTAACGAATGCCACATGAACAAACAACCTTATAGACTCTAGAATGAAAGATAGATGTGTTTGGGGTTTGTGAGGGAGAGGGATGTGGTTCCTTAAGGTAGAAAAAGGTTTAAAAGCATAACGAATGCCCTTTTTAGAAGGATTTTTGCAATTTTTTTGGGAAAGACCTTCGATGTAAGGGAGGGTGGTAGTGGGTGGGATGGAGGTTGAGTGGACTTAGGTTGGGAGAGGAATTTTGATTTTTTTTGGTTCAAAGTTCTAGAGATTTATTTGTTTTTGTAACCATTCAGGAGGACGTGCCAAAGATAAGCTAACTATTGGTTTAGGGTTTCTTCGTCACAAATTCAGAAGGTTCTTGTGGTCAAGGTTATAAGGATGTAAGTTTTTTGGGAGAGTGGTGTTCGAATGAAGAGTGAAGGTAGAGGTTAGTGTTTTCCTCCTACAATGAGTTTAAATAACTAAGCCTTTGCAGCCATGACTCAGAGATTGGACATCTAATATGAATAGCTATCTCAATCATCATGAAGGTGCATTTAAATTGTCAATCCAGGGACATGAACTTGAAATGGGCCAGTACTGTATGTGCACTAGGAACTCTCAAGTAGCCATTTCTAGTCTATAGCTAAGAAACACAATACTGAAAGTAAATTGCTTGAAAAGGAAATAAAGCAAATATTGAACATCAACCAACAACTATGCTAAGTTGAAACGCATAACAAGAATAAAAGATCTGAGCAACAAAAAAGAAACTAATATGTCTGCTTTGGCTGTAGGAACAAACACAGAATGGACTTCTAGTGGCTATAGGAACAGTCGATGCCAGATTTCTAAGTACTACACAACAAGTAATACTAAACTAATGCTAAACTAATAAAATGGATTACTCACCAAGTGGGCCCCCTTAGATAAGTATCCTCTAAACTAACAAGAACTCAAATGCTTGAACTCATAACTTTATTTCATTCACTGTAAATCATGTGTACAAAGGGTAATGTATTGAAACTAGAGAATGAGTACAATGTCAAATCGTCCAACCTCTTCCTCTATTATCACTTTCTAAACTAACTAGGAGGAAGGAGCATCAAATTATTACTTATACTACAACTAAAACAAGGTAGTCAACTCCATGACTGGGAGGACGCCATTTAGGGAAAGCTAGGGAAAGTGGAGCGATGGCAGTTATGCATGCATGGAATCTGGTCAAACATGCAAGTCAGACGCAGACCCAGCACAGTAGTAACTCCCATGCATGCTCAATCATTATGGTCCACAACAAGGCGATTATGTTTAGTTTGCATGAAAAATATTTGTTGTTGGTTGCCTTTGACTTGGAGCGATTCCTCAACTGGACGTTATGGAGCATGCCCAACTGGCGGTGTCTTCCTCAACTTAGCACATTAAATCTGCATGGCAAGGTCATTACGCATGATAACTGCACATCTGTAACCACTCTAAGAGACACTCATCAACCACATGCAAAACCAATATAGATAGTTCACATATTATCCCAAATATCATTAAAGCTTGCAGGGATAGGATAATATCAAATGTCAATGGTTTGAGAGAAACATTATGCAAATACCAACATTTAAGCATTAAATTCCATGACATCTATGAGAAAATAGATTGTAGTTTCTACCCAAAACTAGACCAAAAACTAGGCTCATCACTCCCCCCAACCTAACATTTTGTTGGTCCTCTAGCAGGGGAAGAGTTGTTCTTCTGCTTGGTCAGAACTCTAAAATTTGCAATGGAGAGCTGCCCGAAATCAGTGGTTGCAGTACATGAATCAGGATCCCAATAGAATACTCTCATTCTTCCAAACATGTTCCATCTCTACCTCTCTACAGCAACGTCATCCTAGTAACATCTGAAATTTGGCACAAGCCACATGAGTATGGGTGGCTGAAAAGTCAGGGGAATCCAATTTTTCCCTCATGTTCTCCCAATCTCAATATACCTCTCAATTATTTTCAATGTTGCAACATAACTGCGAATGGAATGAGGCTCAACCTATTTCAGCTCATCAGTCAAACTATTCCATCTCTGGGATAAATATCTCCTCATGGTGTCCTCCCTTGCTGTTGTCTTTACCTCATACTCAGTGTAAACTACCTCAATCCAAGGCATAATCCTATTGCCATAACTTGGTCTGAGCAGCATTTTGTGCCATTCTTTGTAAATTTCCCTTGGGTTACTCGATTCAGCTCTAACATGCAGAGGGATATCAGACTCCAATTGTTTGTAGGCACCATGTTGTTGACTCCAACTAATTTCATTTTGTACCCAAGACATAAATTCTCTCAAATTGAATATCCCCAACATACAGCAATGGATTCCAATCATGGTCTTTTGTGACAGCATAATTATGTAAATAAAATTCACATAGAAAATTCTTCATTTCAAGGGAGGCAATCCTATAAGCATTGAAGAATTCCATGGGAGTGTCAATAGAAGGATTTAAACCTGAGGCAGGTCTTGACATCTTAAAAGGGAGATACTTCTCCTTTAGGAGCAGAGCATAGACCCTTGGAGGATCTCTACATTCCATAATCTTTGGTGCCAAAGTTGCCATATCATCTACCCTCTGCTTCAGGGTGGCAATTTCTACATCTTTATCCTCAATTTCTCCATCCTTCTTCCGAATTTCCTCCTTCAATTTTTGTTTTTCCTTTTTCCATTATTCCTCCCTTCTTTGTATTTCTCTCCATAAATTCAAAATTGTTGCATGTACTATAAAATCAGGAGGATTATGAATTCCTACCAGTCTTTTTGTTGATGGTGGCTCCTCATATAGCACTATTTGTGTGGACTAAGGCTATCCAGTTATCTCTAGTTGTAAGGGTACTGTTTCTTCTTCCTTTTCCTGCAGGGGCTCTTATTCTTGGTGTGGCTGCGGAAACTCTTGCTTTGGTTCTGGCTGTTGCTGCAAGACTTCTTGTTCATGTTGCAAGTCCTCTTGCTCGTGCTGCAGGAAGTCCTGATTTTTCTCCAATTCTCCTGCAATGTTGGCAAGATCGGCCACTGTTATCTTTGTTGCTTTCTTAAATATGTATTTTTCTTCTTCAACATTCTCCTGCTCTATTGGAGCTTCAGGGTCCTCATATGAGGTCTCGCCAGGTTTAGGGATTTCCTGTAGAGGCGTATCAATTGCAGGCTCGGTTGGCCTTGATTTCCTAGGAGCTCTCTCAAGTTTTCATTTGGCTACAGGATGAACAGTAACATCCTTCCTCTTCTTAGAAATCGGCACTTTTATTTCTATAGGTTGTGTTTTAACCTTTCCTTTTCCCATTTTTACCTCTCTCTGTTGTGCCCTAGTTTTCATGAGGGTTTCAAGAGGAACTTCATCATCAGAATCTAAGGAAGACTTTTCTTTTTTTGAGTGCTCAGTTTCAGAAGAACTAATCTCTATAGATTCTTTTGTTGTAGGAAGATTCACACTAGAGCCAGTGCCAAAAGTTGAAGCACTAGGAATGGCTTTAGTCGTGCTTACTCTCCTGCCAGACCGACGGGATTGAGGTATAGCCTTAGGTGGTAAGTGCTCAACATTGACAAACTCTTCCCAACGATAATTTTGACGAACATTGATATACTCTTCCCAAGTCATTCTAGATACATCATGCAGAGACTTTTCAACTAGCAATTTGATCAAACAATGGTGGGAAACATAATTATCCCTACCTTTTTGGGTCTCGGCCGCCATGATTGATAGAAGATTGCACAACATGTTGGGCACATTCATCCTCCTTCCATGCCTCACGTGGTTCAAAAGCTTGAAGTGGATAGAATGCAAATTTGACTAGCGACCCTCACAAGTGATGTATTTGATAACATACACAGCTATATGCTTCCATGGCTTGGGTAGAGACATTCTTTTTACACCCTGTTTAACTATGCTCAATGGAGGGTCATTTGGCTCTGTAAATTCAGCTCTGAATAACCTGGCGTCTCTAGAAGCAGGGTAATTTTCACCATTAGCAGGTAACCCTATAACCTCTGTAATTCTTTCCTCTGTTGCCACAACTTCCAACCCTTTTACTACGGCTTTCTCTTCTAAAAACATCTGGGAAAATTCAAGGGCAATGCCTTCATCAAAACCATCGAACTTCAAAAAGTAATCTATCCATCCACAGTTTTAAAATTCAGCTAGGCATTGTGCATCTTGCAATAAAATATCTATGCATGTTAAGTTCGTTTCAAATTAACCCACCCTCCTATTGTCACCAATTAAATAAATGCTTACAACTTCAACTTCCTTTCTACAATTCCTTTTTTCTACAATGCCGTCGAGAAAATCAAATGCACTTCACGTAGTGTCTACTAGTTCCAAAGACCAACTGCTAAATTCCGGTGCCGGTGTTGAGCGAATTTCCTTTCTTTTTTTCCTTTTTGCTTGCAACTCAAGATTAGGATAGTGCAATAATGGCAAGAAAAGGAGTGAAAAAAAGGAAATTATGATAGGAAGAAATGGCGGTTGCAGTTTTTATCACTTCACACATGCAAGTCATCCTTTCAATTTCAAATCAGCTCATTTTTAAATTTTTGACGCAACCTAATATGGTTTGACACATGGGAAATAAATTCATAAAATATTTGCATTTTTTTCATTTCCCTCCCCCCAACCTAAATTTGGACATGTGTCCACACATGCGAGATGGGGGTGGTGATGCGACAGGGAATGATAGCATTTTATGCAAACATCTATACTAGCGTATAGTGATTAAATAAATACACTTAAAAGATGATTAAAGATAGCAATTAATGCGCACATACCTAAATGTGTGGAAGATTTCTGCTACCAAAGATCGTGGATAAAGTAACACTCGCCTTGTTGAAGAATGAATTGAGCAATAAATGAAGATGAAGTGAAATGAGCTGATGTGGAATGAAGTGATGGAAGAGAAAGAAAGGTGGTGATGGATGGGTGGATGGGCGGATGACAAAGGAAACTGCGTAAAGTGAAAGTCTTTATATGAAAAGTATGTACCTCAATTGGAAGCTAAGGAGGGACACTAGGTCCCACTACAACCAATTGCAGGAAGCTGCGAGTGTTACGTTGAATTGTTGCGGGGGCACCTTCTTTAGAAATTTGGATTATGAGCATAATCTAAGGCCATGACCGATGACAAATGGTGAACCTAACGAGAGTCGATGGTATTGAAGCTTAACAACTCTATTAGGAAAGACCTTAGCAACATCGTATGGTCCTAGCCACCTTGTCTGCAATTTTCCTGCATTGTCCTAGTATCTTGAGTCATAGAGCAATACCCAATCTCCTGGTTTAAATTTCTTGTCTTTGATAAATTTTTCATGCCACTTGATCCTCTAATTCTACACTCCTTGTATTTGTGATTTACTCTTGCTTATCTCATCCAAAACATTTAGCTACATGATTCTTTCTCTTTGTGCCTCAGAAATATCCATCCCCAAATCTACTGCAGTCCGAAGAGTCTTATATTCAAATTCAATTGGCATCATGGTTCTCTTTCCATACAACAACTCAAATGGAGTGAAGCGTGTAGTTGTTTTCCAGGTATTTTTGTAGGCCCAAACAACTTCTAGTAATCTGATTGCCCAATCCTTTCTATGGTGACTACTATTTTTGATGGGATGGCTAATTTCTCATCGGTCAACTCAACTTGGCCATTGGCACAGGGTGATAGAGGTAGACTTCCTATACCTTATGTTATATAAACAATTAGTGTTGCAACAATAATTGATGTGGAGTGAGCTCCTTAATCAGTCAATATCTCTCTTGGGACCATATCTTGTGAAAATCTCTCGTAAGAAACTTTGCAACTTTGTTATCTCTTGCAGGCTTCATGGCCTTAACTTCTACCCATTTTGTTACATAATCAGTGCATAATATATAAGACTTACCATTTGATGGAGGGTCAATTGGTCCCACAAAATCCAATCCCCACTTGTCAAAGGGAGTGATTACTATCTAAGGGAAAAGTGGCATCTCATCAGATTTGGTTGGTCTTCCCATTCTTTGACATCTGTCGCATTTTACGGTATACCTTCACGCATCCTTGGCCAGGTGTTGGCTTCGTAACACTTGTTCAAACCTTGTTGTTGTCCACTACACGGGCATAAAATTATCCTCCACATGGTTTCATTGTGACATGCATACCAGAATTTTCATATGTATCATCTTCTCTCACACAACTCCTCATGACATGGTCTAGTCCAATATAAAAGAAACATCCAACAATCCAAGAGAAAGGAAAATATTTTTCAATGAGTTCCTTTTTCTCTTTTGGAGAGAAGTGAGAACTCTACCTATAACCAAGTAATTGGCTATGTCAATGTACTAGGGTATTTGTACACTAAGAGAGAATAGATGCTCATCAAGAAAAGAGTCATCTATGGGCTGATTGTCTTCTGATGTAGTTAGCCTTGAAAGAAAATATACAACAACATTGGCCTTCCACAAGCATCCACAATGGTTATATCAAATTCTTGCATCAATAATAAAAATCTTGCCAATCTACCTATGATCAAATTTTTATTCATGAGATACCTAATGGTTGCATGATCAATGTGCACAAAGATTTAGTAGCCCATTATGTAATGTCTGAATTTGTTTAGTGCATATATTACTACCAGCATCTCTTTCTATGTCACTATATAATTGAATTCAGCTTCTTGAAAATTGTTGCTGACAAAGTAAATAACATTTTCAACAACTCCATCTTTTTGTCCTAAGACCACTCCTATGGCATAATCTAATTCATCAATGTGGATGTGGAGAGGAAGCTCCCAATTGGTTCCCTTGAGTACAAGAGCATGAGTCAAAGTTGCTTTCAAGTTAGAAAATGCCTTGTCACAAGCTTCAATCCACTGAAATTCAGCATCTTTAGTGAGAAAGACTTTATACAATGGTGTTGCTACCTTGCTGAAATCTTTGATGAATTGCCTATAATATCATGCATGACCCAAAAAACTCCTAACATCATTTTGTTTTGCAGGTGTAGGTAGATTTTTTATTACCTCAATTTTTGCAAGGTCAACTTGAATTCCCTTGTGGGAGATGTAGTGACCAAGAACTACACTCTCTTGCATCATCATGAAGCACTTTTCACTATTTAACGACAAGTTTTGATCTTCACATCTCTGTAGGACTCTCTTGAGATTTTCCAATGCTTGATTAAGAGTAACACCATGAAGTGGGTGAAGTAGTCCCATATAAACCTCAGCAATCATGAGAAATGTGCGAGAATATGCCTGGCTGTATAAGAGGTTGCAAGTGCATTACCCATGACAAATAAGTCTACCCAGAATAGGCATAGGTCCCCATGGATAGGTAAATGTGGTCTCTCTGGCCTTTTGGTGCAATTTGGATCTAGTTTATTGTTGTTGAATCCATCTAGAGAAGAGAAGTATTGATTTCCTACAAGTGTCTCCAAAACTTGATCAATAAAAGGTAAAGGAAAGTGATCCTTCTTGGTGGCAGCATTAAGTTCTCTATAATCAACACAAACTTGCCATTTCCCTCCTTTCTTGGGCACAATCACTAATGGAGACACCCACTAACTATCTGAAATAGGGTAGATAAATCTTGTGTCTAGCAATTTTTGCAGTTCTCCTTTCACAATCTCTCTTAGTGCAGAGTTAATTCTTCTTTGTGGTTGTCTTACTGGAGTGCAATCATCTATTATATAGATTTTGTGTGTACAAAGTTTAGGATCTAGTCCCTTCATATCATGATAATCCCATGCAAATGCATGTTGATGGGTCCTCAATAGGCTCGCTAATAACAATTGTTGCTCCTCATTCAATTTACTATTAACTTTCAAATATTTTCCCTCTAACACGTGGACTTGTGTAGTTAACTCTATCATGGTTGTTTCATTAATACATGGTACCTTTAATTCATACGGAAGCAATGTATGGAACCTACCTATTGCTGCAGGAACCATGGTTGTAGGAAGAGTAGGAAAAATTGTCCTAACCGAAGTAGAAGATGATGCTTCCTCCACTTCATAATGTTTCTAAATGAGATTAGCCAACACTTCATCCTCATCTTGGAGCTGCATGAAAGAGCTTTTGCCTAGCATCATAAGTTGTGCCACATAATTAACTTCCTCAACCTCTTCACCAGCATGGGGCCAAACAGGATTATCTTCATCATGAGATATTTCATGGTGGATAAAGAACAAAATTTGAGTACTCTTTCCATGCGAAATGGTCATGTCACCATGTGACATCCAATGTATGCATCTGGGTTGCTTATGAAGTCCTTCCAGAATTATGGGATATCCACCAAATATAGCTAGGAAAAGAATCATAAAATCTATTGGGTATTCCCGAGTCCTAGAACTACAAGATCCTCCCTGCACCATCGGGGCTTAGCAGGTGGGGCTATGTAAAGGCTGTGGGATAGTAGAATTAGATCTCATACTTGAAATATTTAGTTGTTGTAGGATGTCTTTGGTCATTACATTGATTGTTTCCCCTAAATCAATCAAAGCATTCTTCACTTGGATCTCATTTATGAAAATTGCTACCACAGGACTGCCTGGGTCATTATATTTAGGAATAAGTCGCACCAACATAATGTTAGCCGCTAGCCACCAAATGGACTATAGTTGGGTCTTTCTTTTTCCTACCTGGCTTTTTAATACAAGCTTCCTTGATAGCTTTGTCATAGATTGGAACATCCTTTATGGCCTGAAATAGGGGTATCTATACACATATATGCTTTAGCTAATCCAGGATGTCAAAAGTAGTATCCTCCTTTTCTTTTTTCTTCTTGGAAACTTCCAGTCTCTGAGGAAATGGTGGTTCTTGTTCAGTCTACTTGACTTGGACTGATTTAGGATTTTTAGGTGCATTTGGTTGAATGGGATCATTCAGAGGCTCCTCCTCTTCCATAGGAAGCTCGTTGATAATGGACTTGGAAGGGCCTAGTAGAGTGGTTCCTGAATGCAAATGGATATCACTTACACTCACAGCATATGCAGGGAATTGATTTGAATCAACAGAGTATACAGGCTACTATGGTGGTTTGTTATTAGGATTGGGTGTGGGTTGAGCTGGTAGTTGAGTTGGTTTAGGTGCATTTGAGCTTGGATTAGCAGGTGGAGGCATTAGAGCAGGCTATTGGGATTGAGAAGGTGGATTTTCCATTGATTTATTTGTTGCCAATTTCCTGGAGGTTGCTGCCAATGCCCTTGAAATTGTTGTCAATTTCCTTGAGGTTGCTGCTAGTGCCCTTGAAATTGCTACCAATTTCCTTGAGGTTGCTACCACTGAGGTGAAGAACTCTAATGACTAGACCAAGCATTTGGAGGGTTACTCCAAGGCTGTGATGGATATCCTCCATAACTGGGTGGATATGGGAGTTGGCATTGGTTACCAGATGAATAAGAGTTAAAATATGGCTCAACATAGGATAGTGGATCTGGTGGCATGCTTTTCTTGGAGCCCAAGGCTTCCTTTGTGTGACATAGTAGAATTGGTATTCTTCAATCTGAATTGACTTGAACTCAAGTGAAATCTGCTTGCTTTCAAGATTAGCTACCATCTCACATTTGCAATCTCTCTTCTTTTGTCTGCAGTGAGGGCAGCACTCTATCAACATTGCCTCTACCTCCTCTTGCTTCTTCTTGGCCTGAAGTGTATCTAGCTAAGTAGCTAGATTATTTCTAATATCTTGCTTGAATTCTTCCAGTAAATGTGTAATCTCCATTCTTGAAACTCCACTAGTAGTTGACTTGCCCATGGAAGGTTGATAAGCTCTCCATTTATTTGAGGCTGCCCTAGAGTAGTTCTGGCATATTTTCTTGATATCATCACAAGGAACTTGGGTGATATCTCATCCTCCCATAAGATCTAAGGCATCAATGCAACTATCATTGATTCCTCTCATAAAAAGCAACTTTTGTGAGTCTTCATTAAGTGCATGGTGTGGAAATTTTTGTAGGAAAAATAGAAACCTTGCAATGTAATCTTCCAAATTCTCTTCTTCCTTCTGCTACATCTTGAAAATGTCACCTCCTCTCATGAAACTACCCCTGCAGTATTCCTTGTATTTCTCAAGGACTTGTTATGCCTTGCATAACCACCCCAGTTTAAATTTGATTAAAATGGGACCCTCTTTTGCTTTTTCTCTTTGTGTTTTGCCCCCTTTGATTTTGAGGTTTTTGCTTTGCCTTGGCATGTGCTTAATATGTTTATCTTGTTTTCCCAAGTGTTTTCCCCAAGTTTCATATTGAAAATATTATGTTTTGGGCGTAGTTCGAGTTTTCACCCTAGTTCAATATTTTTTGGTCCGTCCAGATTTTCTCGGATTTCTTTCAAGCTCCAATTTCAACGCTACTATTCAGATTTTTGGGTCAGTTCGGGATTGTTCGCCCCGATTGAATTTTCCTGGTTTTTCCTCCTTCCCTCCATTTTCCTGGATTATGCTCAAAGTCTGGCTTGACCTGTTTTACACTGCAGTTCAGAGATTTCTGACCTTCGCAAAATTCTGTCTAGGTCAGATTTTTCTGGATTTCCATCTGGCCATCAGATTTCTGAGCTTAATCAATTTTTGGAGCTTTAAGCCATTTTTCTTTATCATTTGTGTTCTCCTGAGTTGAAATCTTAATCTTGTTGTGCTTTAAAATGTTATGGTCTTGCTTGGAGTTCGAATTCATGTGTGTTTGGGAATTTCATGGCTTGCCCTGTGCATTCATGGTTATGCCTAGGGCATCACCATTTCATCTTGATCTACTTTCAATTGAGCCTAGGATTCGAGGAAGATCTGTAAGAGGCGCATGTTAAACAATTTTTGTGCCCAGAGTCCTCAAATTTGAGAACTTTGGTCAATTTGAGCGAAGTCATGGCCGATGTTTGGGTTTTCTGTTAGGTTTGAGATTTTCCTATCTAGTCGGATTTTCTCGGATTCCTTCATTTTCCTAGATTCCTTCATTTTTTTGAAGTGTAGAGTTCTAAGTCGTCCACGGAATTCCAGTCCGACTAAATTTTTTTTCGAATTCTCTACTATGCTTTGTGGAATTTAAGAAATTGGATAAAATTGATGAATCTAATGATGAATGCTTAAACATATTTTGCTTTAGCTTGATGAATTTCATTGTTTCATGCATTCTTTTGTTCATTTTGATGATCCATTGTTAGTATTGGTGCCTCATCGGGAGAATTCGCCTGGTTTGGAATTTTTCAAAATTCTTCCTAGGCTGGTTTTCCTCGGTTAGCTTGAAATCCCGAACTTCTTAGTGTAGACGCTAATGGCTAATTTAATGGTTTTATCATGATTTTGAGCTAACACTTTGATGAAATGTTGTCAATATTTGGATTATCACATTGGTTTTTGATGAATGCAGGTTGAGACTAGCAAGGAAGCGGCTGGAAAGGCTAAGGACATAGAGGGATCCTCCATCTCTGAAGCAAAAAAGAAGGAATGAAGCTAGCCGAAAAGAGAAGGATTCCTAAGGGCAGGATGACATCAGTATGGTTCGAGGTTTCAGATCTGAATATGAACACCCTGCAACGAGAGAGACTAGGACAATGTGATGGGACAGCTAAAGGATGATATTAATGCTATTAAATGGTGATCTAGGGTTTCACCTATGCCACTTATGGATAGCTTACAGAAGACGTTCTTGATAACGAAGGCCAGAATGGAGCAAGGTATGAGCAACATGGGGGACACAGTTAATGCAAAGCTACATCAAAATTTGTGCTTCCTCATCATTTCACTTTGCCTCTTCTTCACACATTTTGGTCTGAGTTACATGGGAGATCCTGGGTCGTTTGGTCAATGCCCTTGCATTTAATGCACGTTTGACTTTGTTTCAAACTCTTCTAAGGCCGACGTGTTTTGCGACCAATTTATTGTAAACCCTAAACTGCGCCAATGCATCTGATGCATTTTATAAATATGGCATTTCACCCCTTTTGTAAGGGTTAGAGATGGAATGTTAGAGCAAATTTAGCAGTAGAGAAAAAGTAGAGTAGGAGTTAGAAGTTATTTCTTTCTGAGCAGTTGTTGTAATACAAAAGATTCGAATTGTTGCTATCTTTGGGGATTCGATACAACTGAAGAAATTGTGTTCTTGGTGAATTTGTTGTGTTGATCTATCTTGCATGATTCTTCCTATTTATCTTTTGTTAAGAAGTTCAGTAGGAGGAGGAGGTGATGCATCTTCCAGATTTTCTTAGCATAGATGGAGATAATTTGAAGATGTGGGTTTTCTGTACACTGGTAATCTTGCCAGATTTGTAAATGTTGCTTATTTGTTTCATTGACAATAGGAGCAACTAGACTTAAACCTTCTTTATATTATGCTCTAGAATGATATTCATTTTTGGGTTAATCATTTGATTTGAAAATATTGCAAGGAATGAAATTTTATCTTATGTTTTGTTTGAATGATGATTTGAAATCTACTGTTAAAGTTTGCACTGTGAATGAATGAAACTTTGTATCAATTACAGGTTAATTTTATTCTGCAGTTCTAGTTTAGGAATTCCTTGGAAGGAACCAAGTCCGATTAGTTGAATGAATCAACATTCTTTTCAGTTTAAAAAACTTGATCTATCTTTTTCTATTTCTTTAAAACCCCTGGTTAAAGTAGGTTTAGGTAGATGTTTGATCTTGTAACAATCCAGAAGCTCAAAACCAGCAGGCTCCTTGAACATTATAGTCATATTGACCACTTCGTGAAACAGCAACATTGTGAACCAACATCAAAGACCTTGGGAGGTGATTAGTTTGATTATTGATTGTCTCTTTCAGGAGAGGTGAGATATTTTTACTTTTATCTTACCTGCATGTTGTGTGTCAATTGGCACCTCAACAGGAACTGGCACTAGAGGGAGGGCCAAAAGAGAAAACTGGATAACATTGGGTCTTTCTCATCAGAAAGGTCCCATAGAGTTCTTTGATCAACTGAAAACCCACCACCTTTGGTAGAACTCGAGACCCCAATGAGACACAAGATTCACAGGGCAACCATTCTACCACCCTTGTTAGTTCCACTCACTCCACTAGGATTTTCACCAATACCCCAGTTGATACCCGTGAACCCACCGCCAAATCCATCTTAATTTCCATTACAACTGGCTCAACCTTCACCACCACCACCAATGGCATTTTTTGTGAATAATCCCTCTCCATTGGGGACTATTTCTGGAGGCTTTCATGATATGCCTAAGAATCCTGAGAGATTTTGTCCCAAATACATTCATGGCGAATCAAGGAGTGTTGAGGAGCACATACAAGCTTTTAAGGACACTTGTACTAGAGCCCAGATAGTTCTCCATGATGTGGTTTGTAGGTTGTTCCCTTATTCCTTAGGGGATATGGCGTACAACTAGTACCTAAATCTTCCACAAGGTTTTATTCTAAGCTAGATAGATCTGGAGAATGCTTTCATCAATCAGTGCATATTTTATGTGGATCCAGCCATTTTGTTCCATCAATTTGCTACCATTAGGAAGGAGCCATGTGAATCACTTCCATTGTTTAATACAAGGTTTCAATGAATGTATAGGAGATTGCAAGACCCCTATCTAGTTGCTGAGAATAGTGCCATTCAAGCATATTTTAGAGTTATAGACCCTTTGCTTGGCCTGTTCTTACAAAGGACTTATCAACCGGCAGATATTGATTCTCTGTCTAAAATTTTTATCATCCTAGCCATCAGGCTGCAATAGCAAACTAGCTCTCAACAAGGGAACTTGGGAGGAGGTTTTCCTTCTATGGGGTATCAGATGCCTAATCCAACCCCTTTATTCAATATTGTCCCAAGGATGTCTCCTTCCCATTATGGACCTATGTCTAAGTTGCAGACTCAATCTCCTGCTCCATTCTTTGCCAATGGAGCTCCTAACTTCTCTCAACAATCACAGGCTCATCACAGTCCACATGGTCATCATAATCAAGCTGGAATACCAAATCCCATTGGTTAGCCACCTGTTGCTAAGAATGTTGAGAGTGAAAGGACAGTTCAACTCACAAACGAGGTGGAGACCCTAAAGAAAACTCTGTCTCAAATCACAAATTACATGGCTTAGCTTAAACTGAACCCCTCTCAAAACCAAGGTAATTACCCTAATCAGAATAATAATAATTAGGGTAATTATCATAACAACAACAATCACAGCCAGAGGAATTATCAAGGTCAAAACTTCCCTAACCAAGGCTATCAAAATTAGAATAGATGCTATAACCAGAGGTTTGATAGCAACAGACAATGGAACACAGGGCCAAATAATGGTGGGGTTTCTCACAATTATCAAGCTAATGAGAATAGGACACATACTACAAATGTGGCTGACCTCAATTTTATGACTAACTACTGCAGGCTGCATGATACTACAACTCATTCTGAGGTGAACTATCCTGAAATGGAGAAGGTTGTGAAGATGGCACAGGTAGATGCCCAAACATTCCAAGGGAATTCAAATAAAGGAGGTGGCTCAGTGGATACAACAATGACTTATGACCTCTTTGAAGAAGAACCTTCATTCCCAATGCAAAATGAGAATGAACCAGAGGAAGATTTGTATGTTGCCCAAGCCTTTTAGACAAAGGGAGGACACTTCCTAAGAAACCAAAATAAGGGTCCGTTCACTACATCAGACCACCTAACCACATGGTGCCTCCGAATCAGAGTGCTAATAACAACCCTCCTCCACCGAAGGGTCCGCTTGACTTCCCTAGCAAAGGTAATTCATCTGGTGTTTTCAAATATAATGCAAGTTATAACACAAAATTTGATATTATTTTTGAGATGCAGAAACAGAAAACCTCTTTATCATACTTTGACATCCTAAAATGGTGCCCTTCCCAATGATATATAGTGTTGAAAGCTTTGGAAGAAGTTGATAAATCAAAAGGGAAAACCAAGGTGGCACCCGCTGCAGACATGAACGCAGATTTTTTCAAAAAAAAGGTAGGGACACCACCATTTATTTGAAGTTTGAGAACACAATGGGAAGAATGCACTGCAATTGTCGGCTAGATTCAAAGGGCTTCTAGCAATGTTATGCCATTTTAAGTATGCAATAGAATTGGGATTAAAATCCCTATCCAAACAAACAAGAAGGTCATTCAACTTGATAAAGCAGGAGGTTAATGTAGTTGGAGGAATTGAGAAATATACATGTACAAGTGGGTTTGACCCTGATTTTAACCAATATGAATATTATTAGAATTAGCGGACATTTCTGAGACTTCTGGTATGCTTGAGCAAAGATCTAATGAAGAGTATGAGGAAATTATCTCTCCCTCAACTTTTCATTATGTGAAACACCATGGAGGAATGTCTACCTTGAGATTAGGATTGAAGTGAACCTCACCTCAAACCTTATCATCAGAGTATGGTATCCCAACGAGGTAGCTTATTTTTGGAAACCAAGATAGGGGTTTATAAAAGGAGAAATTATGACTCTTTAGGTTCTTGATTCTAATGATTTTTCAATCACGAATTCTCGATCCCATGATTAGTGTAAACCCGGTAGGTATTGATCGGGAAGAGCACCCAGCAAGATTAGGCGGTCTTAGAGGAAGATATCGATTGTGGAGTCTTCTACTCCCAAATTGGTGTAGGGTGCACTACCAAAATCATTTGGAATTGACCTGCCAACCCCGCATTCGTGTTTTAAATCATGTTTTCCAAACTGAAGAAACTAGCCCAAGTCACCTTGAGACCGTTTCAAATCACTTCTCATTTGAAGCCAAAAATGCAATAATGTTAACCAGGGATAATATACCTTCAGTGGAAGTCCCTCCTCAAACTAAACTTACCCCGGTCATAATACCGGACCAACATAGTTGTGTTGAACAACCCTAGGGTTTGTTTGATACCCCTGCACTCACAAGTATACCAAAACCCAAGGGGTTAGTCAAAGATACAGATAACTATCAGAAATATATCCTAGGATTACATGATATATCTGAGAGGGAATTGGATATTGCACTTGATGAACCTATTGAACACCCATTCCCAATATTTGATGCAAAATATCAAGTGGCCCCACCTATGGTTCATCTTATCCAAGCCCCCACAACAAGCTCAAAGAGATCAACCCCAACTCATAATCAACTATGGACCCTCATATTTGATGGATCCAAATCTAAAACAAGGTGTGGTGCTGGAATTAAGTTAACCATCCCAAAAGGGAAAACATTTTTTGCTTCTTACAGGTTATTGCTTCTTACAGGTTACAGTTTGGATGCACTAACAATATAGCGGAACATGAAGCATTAGCTCGGGGATTGATGTTCACACATCAGAAGAAAGTTACTGCCTTGATGGTTAAAGGAGATTCAGAAGTGATTATCAAGCAAGTACGCAGCCAGTACACATGTCACAATAAAAGGCTGGCAGCTTATAGAAATCGGGTGTGGAACCTGATTGAAGACTTTGATGCTTTTGGGATTAGTTTAATCCCTAGAGAGGAGAATCAAATAGTTGATTCATTAGTTGTTTCCGTAAGTACCCTGGAGCCCATACAAGGCCTCAAGCTCAAGAGATTCTCAGTAGAATTGATATCCACCCCGGTTGTCCCTGATAATGTTAGGAATTTTCAAGTCTTTGATGATGATCAACATATCCTTGCTTTTCTAGCAAGCTTAGATGTTTTCGGAGGACAAATCATCGATGAGTCCGACAGGGATCAAGGAGACTGGAACCCCGAAAGCTGCGATACAGAAGGTGTCCCTAATTTAAAAAGTAATAGCATTCCAAAGGGAATGGTGACCTTAGAAAGAATTTTTGATTTAGATCCAAGGGCTCGGGAAAACATATCAACTGAAGATAAAGGAGGTGAATATTAAACTATTAACTTAGCTGACTCTGGCCCTGAAAGGAATGTTTACATAGGGAAAGCCTACCCTAAAGCAATTAGAGAAGATATATTGAAGGCACTGAAGAAAGATATTGCTACAATAGCTTGGGGGTATGAAGATCTAAAAACATTTGATACCTTTGTGATAACTCATACTATTCCTTTGAAGCCTGAAGCTAGACCATTTCGGTAGAAATAGCGTCTTGTCAACGCCCTGGTTGAACCACTGATCTTTAAGGAAGTTCAGAAATTGTTTTCTGCAAGAATAATCTTCCCTATATGACATTCAACATGGGTAGCTAACTTGGTCCTAGTTCATAAAAAGAATGGGGATATCAGGCTATGTGTAGATTTCGGGAATCTGAATAGAGCTTCGGAGTAAGACAACTACCCACTCCCTTCTCTAGACAAAGTCTTACAAACTATTAGTGGGTCTCAAATGATGTTGTTCCTGGATGGTTATTCTAGCTACAATCAAGTGATCGTTAATTATGAAGATGGAATGAAGACAGCCTTCACTACTAAGTGGGGAACATTTTCCTACAGGAGGATGCCATTTGGTTTGATAAACACTGGAGCAACCTTTCAGCATGCAATGGATGTCACGTTCAAAGGTTTGATTGGTAAGTGCATCATCATTTATATGGATGACCTGATAGTATTCTCTAAAGATAGACTAAACCATGCTGCAGACTTGGCTAAAGTTCTTGAAATATGTATCCAATATGGTGTTTCTTTAAATCCTAAAAAGTGTGTGTTCGGGCTTTTTGAAGGGAAACTTTTGGGACACATAATCTCAGAAAGAGGGATATCGATAGATCCAAACCGATTTGAGTCTATTCTGAAGTTAACCATGCCAGGAAGTAAGAAGGAGTTGAGATCTTTCTTCGGAAAGATCAACTTTGTGAGGAAGTTTATCACAAGTTTTGCAGAAATTGTTAAACCTTTGAACGAAATGATGAAGAAAGATACTAGAATAGAATGGATTAATGAGGAAAAGGCTGATTTTTCTCAGGTTAAGCAATCCATTTCGGAGGTGCCAGTCCTCACCAGTCCTGACTACTTGAAGCCATTTTATATTTATTCTTTTGCTTATGAACACTCATGTGCAGTTGTCCTGACACAACAAAGAGAGGAGGGGGATGAAAGGCCAATTGCCTTCATGAGCTCTCTGTGTAAGAATGTTGAAGTCAAGTACCCACCTCTTGAGAAACAAGCTTTTGCATTGGTTAGAGTTGTCAAGAAGTTCAAGCATTATATCCTTCAAATTCATATCATTGTTGTGGTTCCTAATGTTGTTGTGAAGTCTCTACTTATGCAGAGCGAGTTGGGAGAACGAAGGGGGAAATGGATGGCTATTTTGCAAGAGTTCGATTTGGAGATTCACCCTATGAAACTTGTCCAAGGTCAAGGCCTTTCTAAAGCAATGGCGGATGCTGGTAAGAACATTACCTGTCAGCAATACACAACATAGTCTTTTTCTAATAACTCTTGGTATGCCGATATTATTTATTTTATGCTCAATAATCGGTGCCTAGAAGGAATGAATACTACTCAGAGGAGAGCATTGAGAATGAAAAGCTCTAATTATATGCTCAAAGGAGGATTGTTATACAGAAATAATTTTGAGGGGGTTTATCTACGATGCCTTGATCAACAAGAAGCTAAGCACACAATTGTTGAATTTCATGGGAAACATGGCACGGGTCATGGTTCTGCAGATTCTTTAGCACATCAAATCCTCAGATCTGGTTATTATTGGCCATGTGTGTTTAAGGATTCCCACCAACATGTAAGGACATGTCATATATGTCAAACTTCTACATCAAGAGAGCGTCATCTAACCATGCCATTGCGGCCTGTTTATGAGGTAAGGCCATTTTCCCAATGGGCACTTGATTTTATTGGGG
Organism: Sequoia sempervirens; assembly: GCA_007258455.2. Taxonomy (NCBI): domain Eukaryota; kingdom Viridiplantae; phylum Streptophyta; class Pinopsida; order Cupressales; family Cupressaceae; genus Sequoia; species Sequoia sempervirens. The sequence goes on from VDFB02265794.1 coordinate 22,071, forward strand.
TAATTAACCCAAATTCTTCTTCAGGACATAAATTCATTTTGACTACCACGGATTACTACATGAGATGGACATAAGTTGTACCTTGCAAGAATAGCACAACGGAGGTAGTAATCAAGTTCCTCACTGAATGCATCACAACAAGGTTTGGAGTACCCTTTGCACTGGTATGTGACAATGGCCCTACATTTTCTTTTGTTGAGTTCATTTCATGGACTTATGATCATAGGATTGTTTTAAAGTATTCTTCAGACTATTATCCGCAAGGAAATGGAGTTGCAGAATCAACTAATAAGAATCTACTAGGAGTAATCAAAAAACTATTAGAGAACAATCCTAGAGACTGGCATACCTAGTTAAGATTTGCATTATGAGCAGACAGGACTAGGATCAAGGCTGCGTTAAAGACTTCACCGTTTAAGCTAGTGTATGGCCAAGAGCCTGTGTTCCCTATTCACTTGCAAATACCTATCCTGAAATTTGTGTGGGAATTTTACTTTAGTGATGATAGGATTGAAGTAAGGTTAGTTGGCTTGCTGAAATTGGAAGAGCAGAGAGATGCTACTTTGCAGCAATTCTTTAGGCACCAGGCTATTTTCAAACATTGGTTTGACAAAAGAGCCAAAGTTAAGGCTTTCAGGATATCAAATCTTGTCTTACTATGGGATAAAGCCAATGAAAAGAAGGGTGACCACTAGAAGTTTGATAAGCTATGGTTGGGTCCCTATCAAATTGTTGAAATCCTAGGAGAAAATGCTTTTCGGCTGAGTAGTTTAACAGGAGAACCTATTCCATTGCCTATCAATGGACAATTTCTCAAACATTATTTTGGGTTGTAAAAGGTCTAGTATTTTGTTGGGTTATATATATGTAAGTATTTTGTTGTTCTGTTAGTTTTGTCTTTTCCTTGCTTTTTGTTCCTTTGTTTTTTGTGGGGACCTTCATTTTATTCAATTAAGGGGGTTGTTATCTAAAGTATACTTTGGTTACTAGGAGAGAAGTTGGTTTAGATATTTTCAGGTTTTCTGATTGGATGATTTTGTTATAAATTCATTGCTTTATGTCCATTGTCAATGAGAGTTGTGGAAAGTCATTAAGAACAAGGTGTAAAGTAAGCGATCTTCATTAACTATGATTGAATCTTTCACAAATTATCAAAATCATCTCCTTTTGTAATGGTATATTTGTCTTAGAACGATGGTGTTGCAAGATTTGAGTGAAAAATCTGATTCATCGGATGCTGTTATGAGGTCCATGGTAGTTTTCAACCCAATACAGATGTCAGACATCTGACATATTGAGAAGGAATTGAATGAAAGAAAATAAAAATAGAGAACTATCTAAGAAAAGAAAACTCAATACTGAATGGGTGATTCTAGTATCTCTACCGAGGCTATGGACGCTTGACTAGCAGTAGAGAAATGTTGTGAGAAAACTAGAGGTATCTCCGTTGGGGCTATGGACACCTGACTGGCAGTGGAGCAATGCCTAGGATATCATTGCACAACAGTTAAAGGGAATAACTCATGTAGTTCAAATCTTGCGCATAATTGTTCAACAGATGAGGAAAACTTTGCAAAAGGGTGATGCACCATCAAGCACACACATAGATTCAGAGGTAGCCAGTGTTGATTTACATTTGAGATTCTAGCTCAACCTTGTGTTACTAAAACTGACCTAGCTGGAATTGTGATGTCCATAAACCAGGAGTTCTGGGTAACTGAATCCCTCAGTTTTCTGAAAATGGTTAAACTATTTTCCTAGCCAAGTCGCCAATTGTTATGCCTTGCATAACCACCCCATTTTAAATTTGATTAAAATGGGACCCTCTTTTGCTTTTTCTCTTTGTGTTTTGCCCCCTTTGATTTTGAGGTTTTTTATTTTCCTTGGCATGTGCTTAATATGTTTATTTTGCTTGCCCAAGTGTTTTCCCCAAGTTGCATATTGAAAATCTTATGTTTTGGGCGTAGTTCGGGTTTTTACCCTGGTTCGGGATTTTCTGGTCTATCCAGATTTTCCCGGATTTCTTTCAAGCTCTAGTTTCAACGCTATTGTTCAGATTTTTGGGCCAATTCGAGATTGTCTGCCCTAGTCGGATTTCCCCGATTTTTCCTCCTTCCCTTCGTTTTCCTGGATTGTGCTCAAAGTCTGGCTTAGCCTATTTTACACTACAGTTCAGAGATTTTTGGCCTTCACTGAATTCCGCCTAGGTTGGATTTTTTCAGATTTCCGTCTAACCGTCAGATTTTCGAGCTTGATCAATTTTTGGAGCTTTATGCCATTTTTCTTTGTCATTTTCATTCTCCTGAGTTGAGATGTTAATCTTGTTGTGCTTTAAAATGTTATGGTCTTGCTTGGAGTTCGAATTCTTGTGTGTTTGGGAATTTCATGGCTTGCCCTGTGCGTTCATGGTTAAAATCTAAGGTTTCATGCCTAGGGTGTCACCCTTTTGTCTTCATCTGCTTTTGATTGAGCCTAGGATTCGAAGAAGATCTATAAGAGGCTCGTGTTAAACGATTTTCGTTCCCAGGGTCCTCAAATTTGTGACCTTTGGTCAATTTGAGCGAAGTCATGGCCGATGTTTGGGTTTTCTATCAAGTTCGGGATTTTCCTATCTGGCCAAATTTTCCCAGATTCCTTCAGTTTTCCAAAGTGCGAAGTTCTGAGTCATCCGCGGAATTCTAGTCCGACCAGATTTTTTTTTGAATTCTCTGCTATGCTTTGTAGAATTTAAGAAATTGGATAAAATTGATGAATCTAATGATGAATGCTTAAACATATCTTGCTTTAGCTTGATGAATTTCACTGTTTCATGCATTCTTTTGTTCATTTTGATGATCCACTGTTAGTATTGGTGCCTCATTGGGAGAATTCGCCTAGTTCAGAATTTTCTAAAATTCCTCCTAGGCTGGTTTTCCCTAGTTAGCTTGAAATCCTGAACTTCTCAGTGTTGATGGTTAATGGCTAATTTAATGGTTTTATCATGATTTTGAGCTAACACTTTGATGAAATGTTGTCAATATTTGGATTCTCACATTGGTGTTTGATGAATGCAAGTTGAGTCTAGCAAGGTAGTGGCTGGAAAGGCTAAGGACATTGAGGGATCCTACATCTCTGAAGCAAAAAAAAAAGAATGAAGCTGGATGAAAAGAGTAGGATTCCTAAGGGCAGGATGACATTAGTTTGGTTCAAGATTTCAGATCTGAATATGAACACCCTACAATGAGAGAGACTGGGACAATGCGATGGGACAGCTGAAGGATGATATTAATGCTATTAAATGGCAATCTAGGGTTTCACCTATGCCACTTGCGGATAGCTTACAAAAGGTGTTCTTGATGACAAAGCCCAGAATGGAGCAAGGTATGAGCGACATGGGGGATGCAGTTAATGCAAAGCCAAATCAAAATTCGTGCTTCCTCATCATTTTGCTTTGCCTCTTCCTCACACATTTTGGTCTAAGTTACGTGGGAGATCCTGGGTCCTCTGGTCGGTGCCCTTGCATTTAATGCACGTTTGACTTTGTTTCAAACTCTTCTAGGGCCGACGTGTTTTGTGACTGACTTATTGTAAACCCTAAACTATGTCGACACATCTGACGCGTTTTATAAATATGGCATTTTGCCTCTTTTGTAAGGGTTAGAGATGGAATGTTAGAGAAAATTTAGCAGTAGAGAAAAAGTAGAGTAGGAGTTAGAAGTTATTTCTTTTTGAGTAGTCGATGTAATACAAAAGACTCAAATTGTTGCTATCTTTGGGGATTCGATACAACTGAAGACATTGTGCTCTTGGTGAATTCATTGTGTTGATCTATCTTGCATGATTCTTGCTATTTATATTTTGTTATGAAGTTCAATAGGAGGAGGAGGTGATGCATCTTCTAGATTTTCTTAGCGTAGATGGAGATAATTTGAAGACATGGGTTTTCTATACACTGGTGATCTTTCCAGATTTGTAAATGTTGCTTATATGTTTCATTGATAGTAGGAGTAGCCAGACTTAAACCTTCTTTATATTATGCTCTAGAATGGTATTCATTTTTGGGTTAATCATTTGATTTGAAAAGCTTGCAAAGAATGAAATTTTATCTTATGTTTTGTTTGAATGATGATTTGCAATCAACTGTTAAAGTTTGCACTGTGAATGAATGAAACTTTGTATCAATTACAAGTTTATTTTATTCTGCAGTTCTAGTTTAGGAATTCCTTGGAAGGCAACAAGTATAATTAGTTGAATGAATCAACATTCTTTTCAGTTTAAAAACCTTGATCTATATTTTTCTATTTCTTTAAAACCCCTGGTTCAAGTAGGTTTAGGTAGATGTTTGATCTTGTAACAATCCAGAAGCTCAAAACTAGCAGGCCCCTTGAACATTACAGCCATATTGACCACTTCATGAAACAACAACATTGTGAACCAACATCAAAGACCTTGGGAGGTGATTAGTTTGATTACTGATTGTCTCTTTTAGGAGAGGTGAGATATTTTTACTTTTATCTTACCTGCATGTTGTGTGTCAATTGGCACCTCAACGGGACTTTTGTCTTCATGTCTTCCCAAGTTTCCACAGTATCTCTACCTATGCTCATGAACCATTTTAGTGAAGCTTCTTTTAGAGTGGTAGGAAATAGCTTAAGCCTATGGGAATCAGTAGTATAATCATAACTCTTATAGAGTATGTCAAACTCAAATAAGAAGGTATCAGAATCTTTTGTGACAAGTCCATAAGACTTTGGGAGTGTTAAAGTGGGGATATTCTTAATGTTGTCAACTTCATTTTGATGGGCAATGGGAAAAGGAAAAGATGGTTGGTTAGGTATGTTCCCATTTGCATCACCCATGCTTGCTTGACATGGTTCCAATGCAAGGGGGTTCTCAAGCTGATTTTGATCTTCATAGGAGACTTCATAACTAATTAGATCAGGATATGTATCAGCAAAGGGGTGTGGATCTTCTTCTTCTTCTTCTTCTAGTAGTTTATGATATTCAACTAGCTAGAATGGATTAGGATTGCTAGGAATGAACCTCCCATAAGAATCTCTTCTCCTTCCTCTATGCATGTGGTATTACTCACTATCAGTCAGCTCACACAAAAAAATGGTAAGGAATAGGGGGTCATTACTTCCTAAAAGAACAATTTCCTGGAACACTACAATAAGAAAAGCCGATGATGACTCCAAAAGACTCCCTAGTTTGACACCATCCCCAACAACAGTGCCAAAAATGTTGGCCTCCTACAATGATTTTAAATAACTAAGCCTTTAGATCCATGACAGAGATTGGATATCTAATCTGAATAGCTATCTCAATCATCATGAAGGTGCATTTAAATTGTCAATCCAAGGACGTGAACTTGAAATGGGTCGGCACTGTATGTGCACTAGGAACTCTCAAGTAGCCATTTCTAGTCTATAGCTAAGAAACACAATACTGAAAGTAAATTGCTTGAAAAGGAAATAAAGCAAATGTTGAACATCAACCAACAACTATGCTAAGCTGAAACGCATAGCAGGAATAAAAGATCTAAGCAACAAACAAGAAACTACTATGTCTGCTTTGGCTGTAGGAACAAACACATAATGGACTTCTAGTGGCTACAGGAATAGTCAATGCCAGATTTCTAAGTACTAAACAAGTAATACTAAACTAATGCTAAACTAATAAGATAGATTACTCACCAAGTGGGCCCCCTTAGATAAGTATCCTCTAAACTAACAAGAACTCAAATGCTTGAACTCAGAACTTTATTTCATTCATTGTAAATCATGCGTACAAAGAGTAAT